>RYFJ01002526.1:0-28690 GCA_003991445.1 Oryza meyeriana var. granulata | reverse complement strand
AGAAGGAGATTCTTTGCGAGTGCTTTCGGGTGTTGAGCTTTCATCCTCTAGCCGATCACTTGGTTTTCCATGTAAGTTCCAGCCTTCCAGGAGTAATATCAGTGTTGAATGGGGGGCTGGTCTTTCACTAAGGAGTTGATGGGAAAAATACTTTATATCTGATTTGCCCTTGATAATCTTCTTCTGAAGGGCTGTGCAAGGAATGGTTTTAACTGTGCCGATCTACTCCTTTTCTCTTGTCGCCCGTTTTACTGGATGTTCCGCCGGTGGTGTTTGCTACCAGCTTGGTCTTTGTGTTGTTGTTTGTGTTGGAAGAACTTGGGCCATGTGTTCGGCTACACATATTTGTTGTGTATGAATGATAGATTTGACTTCAAGAGGTGTCGGTCTTGACAGGGCCTGGTGGCTCGTCGTTTCCTGTACGACGGCGCGTCCAGGCCTGAAGCTGAGAAGCGCTTTCGGCTTTGGGCCTTTCAGAGGTAAATTCACTGATCCGAGACCGGTGAGCAGCGTAGTGACAGCGGACAGGGGGTCAGTTAACCGATACCTTTGTTTGGCTACTTCTCTGAAGGGTCGTTGCGTTCAACCGAAGATGATAACCGCCGAGTTGCTGCCTATAGCTTCATCCGGACCTACGGACCAAGGTAACCTTCTACCTTTCTTCTGTATTGAACGCCTGTGGAATAATGATTGTTAACCTTGCGTGATGGTATCTTGTCGACTTGCTTGTTAGTGGCCGAGGAATTTGATGAAGATTCTCGTGCATTGTCTGCGGTCGCGTCGAGGAAGAGGCCAAGGAGTCCTCTGATGCCCACACCGACTCCAAGAAGCGGGGAAAAGCGCAATTTTATATCGGGGCGAGGGGGCATGACATCGGCGTGCTGTGAGCGGGTGGCTTGAAGATAAAGGACACCGCTGTCACAACGCCCACGCGGTCGAGTCCCAAGCTGAGAGCAGCAGGCTTGGCTCGAACGTTGTCGTACTCAGCACAGGCCGCCAAGGGCCAACCAGGGAGGCCGATTGGGGCGAAGGAACCGAACCAACCATACCAGAGTCGACGCCGACTCACGCGAGCCGACAGGTAGCTCTGCCGTCTGAGATTTACGACACAAAAACACAACGCGGGTGGCGAATGCCGATGCTGGCGCTTCGCCGGGGAGCGGGCACGCTAGCAGGGAAGCTAAAGTTTTCCAGAGGCTGCGGCTAGCTCCGTAGAGCATTCTGTAGTCGTTGTATGGTTAAAATACAATCCTGATGTCTTGCTGTTCGTTGTGCATGGAAGCGGGCCGATATCGACCTCAAAAAAGGTCGAGCCCTCTGTTCTGCTTGATGAGTCGGCCCCAGCCGAGTCAGCAGCAGCGAACACACCTGCTGAGCGGCGGCACAGCCCGATCGCTGAAACCGAGGTGGCTCGCCGACTACAGGGCCACATCCGGCCACTCGACGAGAGGTGGCTGTTGAAACTGAGGCCCCCAGCCCCCGAGGCACCATACGTCGCGGAAGCGGGGGACGGATCCCCCGAGCCGGTCCCAATGTTGTAGGGGAAGGCGGTGCCAAGGCCAGGACCGCCGTCGCCATCGTGGTTATCGTCATCGCCATCGTCCGCTGTCGCGCTCTGCCACCGGAGATCCCACATTTGCCTCGGATCGAAGCTCCCCCACGGTGATGCCCGGACCCTTCTCGCGTGGACCAACTCGTCGACGGCACTATGAAAAAGCTTCAGGCTCGATGAAGTCGTCGCAAGGAGAGAGCGCGAGAGCCTGCTTCGTGCCGCGCCATCAACGGGTTCCAAGGGGTCACGGTATGATTCTTGTAGTGCAGCTCCAGCAATCTTCTTGTTTTTGAAGTTTGACTCTGTCGTCGGTTTGTTTCCTTGTCCTGAGCAGAAGCTCGTCGACTCGACTGCGCACGAGGCGATGACAGAGATCCTGGTCGAGATGGCTCCCCACCTCGCGGAATTACACACAGCTCCGGGCATTGAAGGCCGAGATGGAGGCAAACGTTCACACGAGGAGAGGAGGCCTGGCTGAAGACGGCGCTGATCAGCTCAGGCTGAGACATGGGCCCTAGCCGAGAAGATCAGAGGTAAATTATCCTCGAGCATATCTCCCCGACTGGACTGTTGGTGTAATCATCCAGCTCACGTCGATCCCGACTGCTTGGTGGTGTCATGACTGCGTGATTGAGCTCTTGGCTAATCTGTGGTGCAGACCTCGAAGCGGAGAGGGAGTCGCAGGCTGAAGGAGGCGAAGAAGCCATGGCCGAGCTTGAAGGGTCAAGGCCGACCTGACAAACAGGCACTACCGAGCTTGACCGGGAGAAGTCCGAGTTGGAGAAGGCCGTCGTCGAGCTCGGTAAGGAGAAACCGAACTGGAGAAGAACCGTGGCCGGGTGGGAGGCCGACTTACGAAAGTAAGTCCTCAACCCGACTGTGATCTCAGCTAGCAGTACATTAGTCACCTGTGTGTTAGCCGAACCTGACAAGCTTACTTGCCGGCCGATCCTGGGCAGGCATGAGAGCCAACGTCCAGGCCCAGTACCGGTTCTACACGGAGGAGATAGGTCAATCAGGGAGTCACGGGAGGCCCTCGTCGGGTCCGTGAAGGGGCTCCTTGACCTTGTGGATCCCGCTCAGTGGGTGACCAGCTGTAGCAGTAATTCCTCAATAATCCGATGGGTGCGTCTCGAGGACGCGGCCGAGTGCCCTGAAAAGGTACTCAGTATGAGCGGGTTGCCGCCGGCGTGGCCAGATTACCTTAGCAATGACCAAGTCCATCTAACCCGATGGGCGGACATGTGAGGCCATCGGGAGGGATTTCCGAGGAGACGACGCCCGATTTGGAAGCGTGGAGCTGATCTCACAGGCGAAGCCGACTGCTGAAGGCGATTTTACCCGAGACCTGGGTCATTGTAAAGGCAATATATTTGTAGTCGGTGTTACGCATGCTTTCATATACGATCATGTGTGAATATATGTGTGTGCCGCCAAACTTATTATTCGGTTGTCATTAGCTTTACCGCGACCATGGTAGCATGCACCGAGTTATTTCGATAACTTGATAAAAATCGTTCGGAGGAAGATGCTATACTCGGGGGCGACGTCATCAGTCGTGGCAGAGGGCTTCATAACCGAGGTGTAGATAGCTTGTATGTTATTGACAGAAAGAACAGCATATAGTACATGGCAGCCCCCGATGTGCACTACGTCGATTGGAACAAGCGGCGTAGTGAGTCAGGAAAACTGTACACATGGAAAAAGTAAAAACTCAGGTATAGAAAGGACGTAGCTGTTCTATATTCCATGAGTTGGTGATGAGGGACGCCGTCTTGTTTGGTCTTCAGTCGGTAGCGCCTGGCCTGCGTGGTGACCTCGGCGTATAATGAACGGCCCTTCCCAGATGGGGATAGTTTATGCCTGTCCTTGGTGGTTTGTATCTTCCTCTAGAACGAGATCCCCGACCAAAAAGGCGGCGGCCACGGACATTGCGATTGTGTAGCGACTGGCAGGCCTTGAAGATACCTTGCCGACTGATTGTTGCGGCGTCTCTTGCTTCTTCCAGCTTGATCTAATTCGATCAGTCGGTGCTGTTGGAATCGTCTTCGGAGTAAGCCGGACTCGCGGAGAGGCGAACTGTATCTCGGTCGGTAGCATGGCCTCAGTACCGTAGACGCAGGAAGAAGGGGATTGCCTGTTGCCCGACTAACCGTGGTTCTGAGAGACCAGAGAACGGATGGTAGTTCTTGTACCCACCGA
The DNA here is from genome assembly GCA_003991445.1 of Oryza meyeriana var. granulata. NCBI lineage: Eukaryota > Viridiplantae > Streptophyta > Magnoliopsida > Poales > Poaceae > Oryza > Oryza meyeriana. The sequence goes on along the minus strand of RYFJ01002526.1, from coordinate 24,936 downwards.
CCCGCATATGGTTGTAGATCGGTTCGTTTATATCCTGGCCTTGATGCCTTGTAAGACCATGCCGTTGGCTCGTCTCAACCTGCCCGTTGCTCCGCGGGTGTGCCACAGACGCATAGGCAGATCTTGATGCGAGTCGTCGCAGAAATCTTGGAATAGGCCTGCCGCGAACTGAGTGCCGTTGTCGGTTATGATGCGGTTAGGGACCCCAAACCGTATAGTAATACTCAAGATGAAGCCGTTGCTCGTGCCGCTGTGATTGTTGCGACAGGTTTAAGCCTCAATCCACTTGGTGAATTTATCCACTGCGACGAATAAATGTGTGAACCCTCCTGGCGCTTTCTTGAATGGTCCCGACCCATGGTCGAGCCCCCATACTGCGAATGGCCAAGAGATAGGGATAGTCTGGAGTTCCTGGGCGGGAAGATTTTGTCTGTCTTGGCGAAGAACTGGCAACCCCGCACTTGCGAACAGATATCTTGGCGTCTGTGACTGCGGTGGGCCAGAAGAAATCCCTGCCGGGATAAGCTTTTCCGACTAAACGTCCTGATGCAGCGTGGTTGCCACATATGCCGAGTGGGATTGAATGCAAGGTCTGCTTTGCCTCCTCGGTGGTGACACAGCGCATGAGGACAAACCGATGCGCTCCTTCGGTACAGGTCTTGCCTCCGACTAGCAGGAAGTTTTTTGCTTCGACGCTTGATTGCTCGGCTTGATTGCGATCATTCTGGAGTTCATCGGTCCAGGAGGTAATTTGAGAACAGGACCCTCCAGTCTTGACATATTGCAGCACTTCGTTCGTGGTGCGGGGTAGGCCTCGCCTCCCACTGCTCTTGTGCCGGTTTTTCTTGACTGATGGCTCCATAAGTTGCTCGACGAAGATTCCAGTCGGAACCGCTTCTCGCTTGGATCCCATGTTTTGCCAGCTCATCGGCCGCGTCCGTTGTATTGACGCAGGACGTGTGTGATTTCCAGCCCGTCGAACTTGTTTTCCCAACTTGCGGACTCCTGACAGTATGCCGCCATTGTGTCGTCGAGACAGGTCCAGTCTTTCATGACTTGGTTGACCACGAGTTGGGAGTCTCCGCGCACAACCATGTCGACGTAGTTGCCGAGTGATATTGGCGATGCGGAGCCCGTGAACAAGAGCCTCGTACTCGGCGACGTTGTGGGAAGCCGGGAAGTGGATTTGTAGTACGTACTTCAACTTTTCCGCCAGTGGGGGATGTCAGTTATGACACCAGCCCCCGGCACCGCCGATCCGTAAGGAACGTCGAAGTACATTGTCCAGTACTCTAGCTTTGTTGTTGGTGTTGGGAGTTGAACTTCTGTCCACTCGGCCACGAGTCGGCTAGAAGCTTGAGATTTGATAGCTGTCCGTGGCTGAAAGGTGATGTCAAACGCCATCAGCTCGAGTGCCCATTTAGCGATCCGGCGGTGCCTCGCGATTATGAAGGACATCCCCGAGTGGAAACGCTGTGACACCGTGACTTGATGTGTTGAAAGTAGTGCACCAGCTTTCGGATGTGATGAGTAGGCCGTATAGCAGCTTCTGGACCTGCGGGTATCTTGTTTTGGAGTCGGCAAGGACCTCGCTGACAAATAGATTGGCCGTTGTATTTTTTGAAGATGACCCTGTTCGGATCGCTCCACTACCCAGCACGTGCTGACTACCTGTGTTGTTGCCGCCAGATAAAGCATTAGTGGTTCCTGGGGCAGGGGTGACGCTAGCACGGGGGTGATGTGAGGAATTCTTTGAAGTCTTCGAAGACTTGCTGGGCTTCCGGGGTCCACTGAAAGGTGTCCGCCTTTTTGAGAGCTTGAAGAAGGGCATGCCCCCGTTCGCCCAGTCGGGAGATAAACCGACTGAGTGCCGCCATGCAGCCTGTCAGCTTCTGGATGTCTTTGAGGTTGGTCGGGGCGGCATGTTCTTGATGGCGTTGACTTTCTCCGGGTTAGCCTCGATGCCGCGGTGCGAGACGATGAAGCCGAGTAACTTCCCAGACGGCACCCCGAAGGTGCACTTGTCCGGGTTCAACTTCATCTTGAATCTTCGAAGGTTTTTTGGAAGGGTTTCTTCCAAGTCGGCAATGAGGTCTTGTCTGGATTAGACTTGATCACCACATCGTCGACGTAGGCTTCCAGCGTTGCGCCGATCTGAGTGTGCAGACACCGCTGAATAGCTCTTTGGTAGGTTGCGCCTGCGTTTTTCAGACCGAACGGCATTGTGATATAGCAATACGCTCCAAACGGCGTGATGAAAGATGTTTTAAACAGTCTTGTTCCTCAAGCTAATTTGATGATATCCGAATAACAGTCGAGAAAACTGAGTAGGTCGCACATCCGCCGTGAGTCAAACCACCTGATCTATCCTGGGAAGACCAAATGGGTCCTTGGGGCAACGCTTTGTTGAGGTCGGTGTAGTCGACGCACATGCGCCGTTTACCGTTTTTCTTCCGGACCAGGACTGGGTTGGCCAGCCAGTCCGGGTGGTAGACTTCCTTGATGAAGCCGGCTGCGAGGAGCTTGGTGATTTTCTCCGGATAGCATCCTTGCGGTCTTGAGCGAAGCGCCGCAACCGTTGTTTGACGGCTTGGCGTCTGACTTTACGTGTAGGGCATGCTCGATCACCTCCCTTGGTACGCCCGGCATGTCGGACGGTTTCCACGCGAAGATATCTTTGTTGGCTTGGAGGAAGGTGACGAGCGCGTCTTCCTATTTGGGTCGAGTCCGGTCCGACTAAGGCAGTCTTGGAGGGGTCGGAAGGGTCCAGGGGGATCTTCTTCGTGTCAGAGTCCGCTGAAATTCCCGACTTCGTTGCTTTTTTTCGCCCGAACTGGATCTTGATCGACTTCAGATGTAGCGGCTTGCCGGATGCTGTCGCGCCCGACTGCCGCTTCTTGTGTTTGAGCCAGCTCGCAGCTTCCTTGTCGCAGGTGAAGGCTTGCTTAGCGTCGCTGCGGAGGGAGAGGACTCCTGCTGGCCCGGGCATCTTCAGCACCATGTATGTGTAGTGCGGTATCGCCATGAATTTGGCGAGGGCCGGTCGTCCGAGTATCGCGTGATACGCGGTCTCGAAGTCGGCAACCTCGAAGGAGATGTTTTCTGTGCGGAAGTTGTCCGCGTGCCGAAGGTCACCGGCAAGGTTATCTGCCCGAGTGGGGTTGATGACAAGCCGGGGATTATCCCATGGAAGGGCGCGTGCTCGGCCGTAGTTCTGAACGAGGAATTCTCATCTCGTCCAAAGTCTTTGGCGAACAGGATGTTGAGCGCACTGCCTCCGTCGATGAGGTTTTCTTCAGCCTAATATTTTTGACGACCGGATCCAGGACGAGTGGGTATCGTCCCGGGTGGGAAAACCCGATCTGGGTGATCCGCGCGGTTGAAGGTGATAGCCATTCTGACCAGCGCAGGTATTGGGGGTATCGTTGTGGAGACGCGTTAATATCCCCGCGCTGATAGCTTCTGCTTGCACTTGGATTCGTACGCGAGTGGCTCCCCGAAGATGTGGTTGAGTTCGGCTTGGGGGTCTGGAAGTCATCAGCCGGACCCGAGTCTGGCTTGTCCTTGTCCTTGTCGGCGCCAGATGATGAAGCCTGCTCGGAGGCAAACTTCTTGAGCATGTGGCAGTCTTTGGCCGCGTGCCGGCCCTTGGGGTGAAAGGGGCAAGGCCCGCTCATGACTTTCTGGTAGTCGTTGTTCCGCTGGGGCCGCGACCGACTGCGCTCCATGTTAGCCACCTCGTTGTCTGACTTCCGCTTGCGGCTGCCAGGCTTGTTCTGAGGCGGCTCGTTGTCGGCTTTTGCCCTGCTGTCTTTTTGTCGGGGCTCCTTCTTCTCGTCGAAGGCCTCTGCGACTGCTTCAGCTGAGTCGGCGTATTTGTTGGCCATGTCGAAGAGAGTCTGGACAGTGGATGGTGGCTTCCGAGTGAACTTCGCGATGAGCGGGGCGTCTTTTACTCCCTTGCGGAAGGCGGCGATGACGACCTCGTCTTTGATGCTTGGGGTTTGATTGCGCTTCTCGGAAAACCTTTTGATGAATTCCCGTAGAGACTCGTTCTTTTTCTGATGCAGTTGGTAGAGGTCGTGCTCGGAAGCCGGTCTCTCGTGAGGTCCCTGGAAGTTAGCGATGAACTGCTCCCTGAGTTGTCCCCAGGAACCGATCGACCGCCTTGGGAGGCCTGTCAGCCATGTCCTCGCCGAGTCGGATAACGCGACTGGGAGGTAGTTAGCCATGGCTCTGCTGTCGCCCCCAGCAGCTTGAACTGCTAGGACGTAAACGGTGAGCCAGGACTCTGGGTTGGTCTTGCCGTCGTACTTTTCAATTCCGGTAGGCTTAAAGCCGACTGGCCATCGGACGTCCTGTAACTCCCGAGTAAAGGCTGGAATGCCTTCATTATCGTGAGGACTTGGGCTTCGGTTTTGGCGGTGTAGCCGCTCGTAATGGAGACCGAAGTGCTCGTGTTCATCCTCCAGCCGGCGGCGTTCGTCTTCTTCGCGTTCTTCGCGCCGGGCCCTTAGGGTGTGGCGAAGATCGCGTTGTAACCGCAATCGGAGGTCTTGATTGGGTCGGCGGTCGTATTGGTGACGCCGCCGGTTGTCGTAGTTGGTATTGCCGAGTGTTGTTTGGCGGATTCTTCATGCTGCCGGGTGGAGCCGGCTGCCCGTCGTCGTGCTGATGCAGATGACTCCGCCGCTGGAGAGCCCGTTCGACGGGTCGGTATGTGAGTGTTGCCTGACTGTTCTTGCTGTTGGCAGGCGGCAGCAGTAATCATCGCCTTGATCTTGGCGATGGTTGGTGTGGCCTGATGGTCCGGCCCAAACTGGAGCGTGTCCAGCAGAGTTGCGGCGGCCACGACGTTCTGTTGTGGCGTGACGAAGACATCGTGGTCGCCGACTTTGGTTTGGAGGATCTGCTGCTGGGCGGCTCGCCCAGCTTGTCGAAGCCCGTCATTGCGAGCTTGTCGGTTGGCCTCCTCTTGTTGTTGTATTCGGCGCGCCTCCTCATGCTGCTCCTCTTGCAGTCGGCGCACCTCGGAAGGTGGCGTTGAAGCCATGAAGATCTCGCGGGGGAGGAGAAAGCTTGCCAAGGTGGAGTCCGAGTTGATGCTCGAACCACCATCCGACTTAGTGTCGGACTCCGAGTAGTTTATCGGAGTTAGGATGACTCCGACCTCCCTAGATCCAATCTGAAACGGTTCGTGACCGTGTCCAAACTGAATCGCTGGAGGTTGGGTCTGCTGCGCGGGTTGTAGATGCACAGCGTCACCGAATCCGTACGGGAGACGGGCGATCTCTCCCCCTCTCGGCCTAACCCGCGCTGGCTCAAGGCCTAGTGCGAGCCGGACGTCGAAGGAGAGAGTTGTCCCGATGTCCGGCGATGTGAGGGACTGTCGTAGTAGGTCGTCGAAGGAGATGGCGACGTCCCTGACTGGCGCAACGCCGGCTAGTTCCTCGGCTGGCAAGATCGGATCTGCCTCAGCCAAAGAAAGGTTGCCGAGTTGATCGGCGACGAAATCAAGGCTCCCGAAGGTGATGGCGTCTCCGTTGGAGAACTTGTCGCCCTTGACTCCGTTGATGGGATCCATCGAATCTGTTGATGAAGAACTCGCCGGTCCCCTACCTGGCGCGCCAACTGTCGATGCTTTGCACCGGCAATAATACTATGGGGCTACTCGGCGACCTGGAATTCGGTGGATTGCAGAGGAACACGAGGGAATTATACTGGTTCAGGCCCTCAATGTGAGGTAATACCCTACGTCCAGTTGAGGTGTTATTCCTCTGAGGTGGATTTGTGATCAATGATCTGTGGGTGTGCCCTCATGGGGCGCCCTGCCTCCCTTTATATACTAGGGGACAGGGGTACATGGTAAGGATCCCAGTCGGATACGACCAAGGGATTTCCTTATTAGAGATAGAATCCTATCCGACTAAGGCTATGTTTCCTTATTGTACAAGGCACAGCCTGCCGGGTGCTATCTTATCTCTAATTACATGATCTGGCCCATCCTCTATCCGAGTGGCCCATGTGCTTGTAGTGAGGTACCCGGGGCCCATGGCTCCCACACTGCTCTTTATCGTCCTCTGTCTACAACCTGAAGACTATTCTCTTGTTAACTTTTCACACACTTGCTTATGGTGCTTCCACACCCCGGGTCACACAGTCCTGTTTCTGGCCACACAGGCCTTCCGTTTGCCACTCGGCAAACTCTGGTCACGATTCCCTTCCCATTAAACCATTTCACAAACCACTGGCAAACAAAACTACGCTAGGGGAATCACCTTACATCGCCCTTAACCGTGGGCACGGCTGTTCGAACAGTTCAGCTAAACTCTACAGAGGGTGCGCACTTTACCCAAACGACACGAAACTTACACCGAGTACTGGCTTGTACTGGAGGTTCGTGACAAGGCCATTTCCAAAGCCAGTCTAGGGTTATCCAATGCCAGCAGAAGGATCCACACAGGATCAATGCTTTAGGTCAGCTCCAACCACCGTCAGCACCAGGGCTCATGAGCCACAACTCAGATGAGTCCACTCCAGTCGGCACCAAACTTCCCTAAACCTACAATTTACTCGGCCAGGGGCGGCCCATACTACCCGTTTGATCGCACTGTAAAATGCTCGGATGCAATTCCCAAAGAAAACGGTCCTTATCGATAATACATAGCCAGGCCACACAGGCACTGTCTCTGTACACCAAGGTTTTCACAAACTTTCATTTACTTCTCAAACACACCGATACGCAGAGTACCAGGTTTTCAAACAGTTGAGTAAAACCACTGTTTCCCAAACGACAATACAATCACTGCAGGGCTAAGCCATTCTACTCGGCAATCATACCCAAAGGATATAATGCCAACGTGCCATTTGTGGGGCTATCAAAGAAGAAATACATCAATATCCTACCAAAATAAGTGCGACTACTGGGTAGGTTCGTCGGTTGCGCTTGCAAACCGAGGCCGATCAATTTAAAGTGTAAACTAAGCATGCATATTTTGCAAACAACATAATTTTGCCCATATAGGAGACAATATGATCAAAGAGGCTTGCCTTGCTCCAGTGGAAGATCTTCCTCAGCGAAGACGGCTTCTGGATCGTCCACCGGTTCAGGATCTAAATAAGCAGAAAAGATAATTACTGACAAGCTGAAAAGAGGTAAAACACTAGGAAAAGAACATCGTGGCAGTCAGCTGCAGAAAAGTAGCAGTCGGCTGAGGATGGACGGTAGTCGGATGAAGGTTTATCGTAGACGGCTGAGTTAAACTTGCGGACGGGGCAACAAGGCTCACCGGTTAGGAACTCCGGATGGTAGGCTCGGCGATGGAGCTCGGGGAGTAGAAACAGCTCCGGGGGCTGGAGGGGAGGAAGATGATGGCTTAGCGGTGAAGCTGGTGACGGCGGTTTGGCAGAGACGGCTGGGTTGCAAAACAGAGGAAAGAAGAGGCATGGATGGCCTTTTATAGCTGGCGTGCGAGGCAGGGACATGGCGGTGCAGGGCGATAGAGAGAGAAAAGGAGTCACGATAAGCTAGCGAGGTGACGCGATGTCAGGGCAGAGATTGACTTAGGGATTGGGAATGGCCGGTGGAGTTGGTATACACTGTAGCAGCGATAAGACACTCAGGTCGTGGCAAGGACAGGTTGGTGGTACTTTGCAGACAGAGCCTCTGACTATCCATTGGTCCAAGCGGGTTCTTGCGGTGCGGCGGTTATTATCCGCAGGTCTGATCGGGGCTGCGGGCAGGTGAAGGTCGGATTATGTCACCACTTCGGCAGTCGGCATCCAACGGGAGGAGCGTGGAAATCGGGGTTACGGTGCAACTTGGTGAGGCGATGAGACAGCACGTCGGTTGATAAGGCAAGGTGTCGTGAGCTTGACCGGATTGGGGCAAGTCGGGGTGGCAAGACAGAACTGGTTAACAGGGTAGTCGGCAATCGCAAGGGGTTACTCGGCGGCAAAGATGGCCGAGTGGACAAAGGTAAAAGGCAAGATTCAGGAACTGAGTAGGAATCTACTCGGCACAAGGGAGAAAGGCAGTCGGCTGGCCAGGGAGAGAAAAACTGGGGCCCAGCTGAACGGGATAGGAGAGGAGTTCGAATTCAGAAAGCGAATTCCAATAGGGAAAGGAAAAACGGGTCATTACACTCTCCCGGCCCAACCCCCATCAGCCTATCTCCCTCACTTGCACGGCTGATAGCAGGCCCCGCCCGTTAGCCGCCTACCGCATAGCTGACCGCAAGGGGGCCCATGAGTCAGCTGCAGATGCACACCGCGCCCGCACCGCACTCGCGCCGACAGCTCGGGCCCGCTCGCCAGCCAGGCCCACGCGCCAGCGTCGTCTTCCCCCCTCTCTCTCGCACGCACACCGCGTGTTTGGCCAAATGGCCACACCACCGTCACCGCCGTGCCGTGCACGTGTAACGACCCGTTTTTCTTTTTCCTGTTGGAATTCGTTTTTCTGAATTCTAACTCCTCTCCTATCCCGTTCAGCTGTGCCCCAGTTTTCTCTCCCTGGCCAGCCGACTGCATTTTTCCCCTTGTGCCGAGTAGATTCCTACTCAGTTCCTAAATCTCGCCCATTTACCCTTTGTCCACTCGGCCATCTTTGTCGCCAAGTAAGCCCTTTTCAATCGCCGACTACCTTGTTAACCCGTTCTGTCTTACCACCCTGACTGCCCTGTCCACCCGGTCTGTTTCGCAGCAGTGCTAGACTGGCAAAAAAACCTCCCTGTGTCTAACCTCTAGTGACGGCCTTACCGTCATCTTTTTCCCGACCTGCCCGTAGCCCCGCTCGGACTAGCAGACAATAACCTGCCGCACCTCAAGAACCCGCTTGGACCAATGGATAGTCAGAGGCTCTGTCTGAAAGTCCCACCAACCCGTCCTTGCCACGACCTGTTTGTCTCATCGCTGCTACAGTGTCTACCAACTCCACCGGCCACGCCCAATCCCTAAGTCAATCTTTGCCTTGACGTCGCGTCGTCTCAGCCAGCTAGCTGTAGCCTTGCCAGCTTATCGTGACTCCTTTTCTCTATCTATCGCCCTGCACTGCCCTGTCCCTGCTTCGCACGCCGGCTATAAAAGGCCATCCATGCCTCTTCTTTCCCCTGTTTTGCAACCCAGCGGTTTCTGCCAAACCGCCATCACCAGCTTCACCGCTAAACCATCGTCTTCCTCCTCCTCAGCCCCCAGAGCCGTTCTGCCCCACAAGCTCCATCGCCGCCACTCGTCGCATCGCCCCTGTGTTCTTCCGGTTGGAACGCAAGGAAGAAGGAGAGCAGAGTGAAGGAAGTAAAAGAGGAAAAGAAAGATCGAGCTAGTCTACCATCTGGAGTTCCTAATCGGTGAGCCTTGTCGCCTAGTCCGCAAGCTTACCTCAGTCGTCTACGATAACCCTTCATCCAACTACCATCCATCCTCAGCCGACTGCTACCCTTCTGCAGCCGACTACCGCGATGTTCTTTTCCTAGTGTTTTATCTCTTTTCAGCATATCAGTAATTATCTCTTCTGCGTGTTCAGATCCTAAACTGGCGGACGATCCAAAAGCCGTCTTCGTCGAGGAAGATCTCCCGCAGGAGCAACGCAAGCCCCTTTGACCATATTGTCTCCTATATGTGCAAAATTATATTGTTTGCAAAATATGCATGCTTAGTTTACACTCTAAATTGATTGGCCTCAGTTTGCAAGCGCAACTGACGGACCTACCCAGTAGTCGCACTTGTTTTGGTAGAATATTGATGTATTTCTTCCTTGATAGCCCCACAAATGGCACGTTGGCATCACATCCCTTGGGTGCGATTGCCGAGTAGAATGGCTTAGCCTTGCAGCGATTGTATTGTCGCTTGGGAAACAGTGGTTTTGCTCAACTGTTTGAAAACCCGGTACTCTGCATATCGGCGTGTTTAAGAAATAAATGAGAGTTTGTGAAAACCTTGATGTACAGAGACAGTGCCTGTGTGGCCTGGCTATGTATTATCGATAAGGACTGTTTTCTTTGGGAATTTGCATCCGAGCATTTTACAGTGCGACCATACGGGTAGCATGGGCCGCCCCTGGCCGAGTAAATTATAGGTTTAGGGAAGTCTGGTGCCGACTGGAGTGGACTCATCTGAGTTGTGGCTCATGAGCCCTGGTGCTGACGGTGGTTGGAGCCGACCTAAAGCATTGATCATGTGTGGATCCTTCTGCTGGCATTGGATAACCCTATACTGGCTTTGGAAATGGCCTTGTCACGAACTTCCGGTACCGGCCAGTACTTGGTGTAAGTTTCGTGTCGTATGGGTAAAGCGTGCACCCTCTGCAGAGTTTAGCTAAACTATTCGAACAGCCGTGTCCACGGTTAAGGGCGGTGTAAGGTGATTCCCATAGCGTAGATTTGGTTGCCGGTGATTTGTGAAATTGATTGATGGGAAGGGAATCGTGACCAGAGTTTGCCAAGTGGCAAACGGAAGGCTTGTGTGGCCAGAAACGGGACTGTGTGATCCGGGGTGTTGAAGCACCATAAGCAAGTGTATGAAAAGGTTAACAGGAGAAAAGTCTTCGGGTTGTAGCCAGAAGACGATAAAGAGCAGACTACCTGGTTGTAGCCAGGGCAGCGATTTTGAGCTAACTGGTTGTAGCCAGTGAGGCGAATGAGCTGGTAACCGGTTGTAGCCGGAATTTCTAAAGAGATAGCTGAGAGCCGGTTATAGCCGAGTCTCAGGGTCAACGGGTGGTCGGAGCCACTCGGAAAAACAGCAGACCTAAGGAGTGGTCGAAGCCACTCGGGTGATGGCCGAGTCATGAGGTCACTCGGTTAATTACCGAAAGATGAAAATGGAAATACATGATTCAGAAACTTTATGAGACGAGTTGTTGAAAAGCAACTTGCGGAATGGATCGAGGCGCGAGCCTCTTTCCGACAACTAAAAATTATACACACTAGTACTTGACAAGCAAAATGTTTCTAAAGGTTGTTTTCGCAAATAAGATTCTTAGCCCCCTTTGTCTAGCTTACATAGCATCTTTCCCCGACTTGCTGAGTACGAAAGTACTCACCCTTGTTCTATATATGTATATATTATATTAGGTTTTGGAGAAGAAGATGAAGACCCGACGACTGCCGAGTTCTTCCAAGACCAAGCCGACTACGAGGACTTCTGAGGTTTCGGGCCTAGTTCCCAATCAAGCCTGTGGTATAGTCGTTTTCCATCGCCGTGTAGTTTCCCTCCCCTGCTTTCGCCCTGTTTGTGCTGTATCTCGCTAGTTACTCTATTCTTGCCGTTGTCCATCTGGGGCCTGTCCTGGATGGCAACCTTTTTATGTATCCCCCCAGTATGTATTATATGTACTCTGTTATGTATTTAGGGTACTCTGAGTTTGTATCACCGATGACTATGTGTGTATCTGACTACTGATCCAGGGATCGGGTACTGTATGCACATGGTGGGCTCCCACCGAGGTGGGGGTGCCACAGCACGACTCTCTGTTGCTCGACCACCTCAGACTACACGCCATCCTCCGCCGCCCCTCCCCGTGCTCCGTGCCCCCATAGCAAGCCACGCCGCGCCTCGGCTGGTGTAGCTGCCCCGCCATACCGTGCTCTGTGCCACTGCCATAGCCGCTCGGAGCTCACGCACCGTCTCTCTTCTTTGTCGCTGCGTGATGTCTCCCATCTATAAAACTGCGGCCGTCCCTCTCCTCCTTCACCCTGCACCACGGCAACGCCTCCCGGCCCGAGCTTGAGCACCATCACCACCGCCATTTCTTTTCCCAGTGTGTCCCATTCGTCATTCCCTTCTCCTCTTCTATCCATCCCCACGAGCCCCGAGCATAGTGCTCCTTTTCCCCTGATTCCCCGCTCTGCCTTAGGCCGCCGACGCCCGCAATCCATCGCCGCCGCCCATCTGTGCCGCTCGTCGCCAGCCTTCTCTAGCGACTCAGGTGCCAATTCGTGCCGCCCAGCCTGCTCCTCGTCTCCTCCGCTCTCTGCCTCTATGGTCCGCCGCCGCCGCTCGGAGCGCCGACCGCCGTCGATCCCCGGAGGCTTGCTCTCTCTTTGCCTCTCGCTCGCTCTCTGTTTCTCCTCGATGAGTGGCCCTCACCCCCTCTATTTTTTTGCCATATGGGTCCCACTGACGAGTAGGCCCCACCTTCATCCCTCTGTCCAGTGAGCCCCCTCTACCCGAGCCACTTACATGTGGGCCCGATGCTAAAAAAAATCTAATTAATCCCTATTAACCGAAATGGGTCACTTACATATGGGTCCCATTGACATGTGGTCCCACTTCCTCTCTCTCATTGACTTGTGAGCCCAAATCCTTTCTACCTTCCTCCTCTCAATGACACATGGGCCCCACTCTTTAATTCCCTCTCACATTGCCTTACATGTGGCCCCACTGACCAGTGGACCCCATGTCATCCTCTCTCTCTTTGTGTCACTGCCATGTGGGCCCTACACCATAGTTCCTTCTTCTCTCTCTGACCTTGGGCCCCACCTGTCCGATCTAGAATATTCCCAAGGAATATTCCTTTTTCAATTCAAATAAATCATTTTTAATCCAAGAAAATTTCTTTAAATTTTAAAAATCCATATCTTTTCAACCGTAACTCCGATTGACCCCATTCAAGTCTAAAAATTTTTCTAAAATTGAGATCTACCTCATGGCACTATTAGTTATTAATAATAGTGTTTTATTTCTAGGGGTTTTGCATGTTTTCTCTAGATATGCATAGTCGACGACGACGGAAATTATTTTGGACATAGATTTTCAAGAATTTTGAAGACGAAGTCTGAGGCAAGTCACTTCTTGAACATATCGCACCCAGTTTATAAAATATTTTGTTTGATAAACTATATTTTAGTGTGCACGTTAAATTGGATTTGGCCTCGGTTCGCGCGACAAACCGACGGACCTACCTAATAATTACAATAATCTGTAGGCTTGAAAAACCCTATTACTTGTCACTCCACCTCAGTGTTACCTCAGCATCTGTGCTCTATGAGCATAGGTATCGACGGTTTCACTCAAATCACATGTATTGTCGAAATAGGAAAACCTTGGTTTATAAAATCTTTTAACCTGACACACGGTGTCAGTAAGCTTGTGAAATAAGAAATGTTTGTGAAAACCTCGCGATGCAAAGTGATTGCCTGGAATGGGATGCTTCGTATTCACATATAAGGACCTATTTTGTCATACCTCGATCTAGCACCGCCGTACAACGGCACCAGTTAGGGTGTGCCGCAGGAAAACAACGCGAACTGCCTTCTCGCGGAACTGCGATACCGATACCAATCCCAGGACACAGCGCTGGTATCCACGGTAATCAGACATGCATCATTGTAAAAACTTAGAATAATAAATAATAAATAGACATATACCTTAAGTTACGTTGCAGCTTCGGAGCAAGCCGGAGACAGCAACGAACAACACAGAGGCAACGGCAGCAACGGAACAGCGGACTAAGTCCCAACACACAGGCAACAGTTGGGAACCTGGATGAAACCCTAATCTTCTCATCACTGCAACTCCAGCATCCAGCTCCCGATGGAGAACTATATATATAGAGCAAGGGTGAGTACTTACGTACTCAGCAAGTCAGGGAAACTTAGGTGGTTGTTGTAGGCTTCAAAGAGAGGCTAGTTATTTTTGCAGTTAGCTTTGTTTAAATCTTTTTAAATCGACTAGTGTGTGCTTCTCAACAATCAGGGCAAGGTGAGTCTCGCCCGATCAGAGTGAGTTGTATCAATCTTTGAATCAATGTAACTCTCAAGAGTAGGCCTCTGGGATCCAGCTCCACCAGCTGATCCAACCTCATTGGGCCCACAGCCCTGCCGTCCATGATAGCTCCACAACATTTTCTGAAATAGGATTCCCAATCCACGAACACCATTTCACAAGCAGTTGTCAAACAAAACTACGCTGAGCAATCACCTCACATCCGCCCATGACCGCAGGCATGGCTGTTCAAACAATTTAAACCTTTGCAGAGGGGGTACACTTTACCCACACGACGCAACTTACCCTATCGCCTAGCTCGCGACAGAACGAACACGACTAGCGACTAGGGGTTTTTGTGACAAGGCGTTTCCGAAGTCCACCCAGGTTACCCCATGCCAACTGGAGGGGTCCACGACCAATCACAGGGTAGGTCCTCGACCATGCTGTACCAGGAACCCAGGAGGCAACCCTGACGCCCTCCCGCACGGTCGCAAGGCGTTCCTGGGCGACACGTTAATCCGCCAGGAGTCGTCCTATATTACTCATGTGGTTGTACTTTTGTATGTTCGGATGAAATTTCAAAGGGATCGGTCCTTAGCTATAGTGCGGAGGACTCGTCCCACTGGTACGATCCCGGCACCGTGGTTTTCACAATTTGTTTTATTTTCAAGGCACCGGCCGAGGTGTCGGGTTTTCCAAAGTTTCATAAACCCAAATTTTACCCATCGTAGACATTTTTAAATTTGATAGGCGATCACCGGTACCACGCCCGTCGGTATGGATACCGAGATCTGTCAAGGGAGGTGACAAGGATGTTTAAGGGAACACAATCAATCAAGGAAGTCATGCAGCAAATGGCTCGGCGGCCCGTCGGTCGTCTCGCGACCGCGGCCAGGAATTTCAGTGTAATCTAATTTATGCGATTTGGCAATTAAATTATTTAATCCCATAATTATGGGTTCGCAATGATCAAAGGTGACTTGCCTTGCTCTAGGTCTTCACTAGTCTTCGAGGATCGTCATGAAATCCGCTCCGAAACGCTATTTTCTAGTGACCGTTACTATGTGCAAACACATAAAAATCTACACGAAGACCAGTAAAAAGATCATATTTAGTGCTAATAATAGTGCCATTGAGTAGATCTCAATATTAAAAAATTTCTGGAACTGGAACGGAGTCAATCGGATGGACAGATAAAAAGATATGATTTTTTTGGAGTTTAATTGAATTTCTGGAAACTGGAAAAAGGATTTAATTAATTTTCAGAGAAGAATATTCAAGAGAATATTCCCTGGGTCACTGGCAGATAGGGGCCGCTGGCACCCTGGCCCACCTATCAGTGGTGTATAAAGAGAGGCTAGGTGGCAGTGGGCCTCGGTGGCCCACATGGCAGAGACAAAGGGATAGCCCACTGGTTAGTGGGGCCCGGCTAGCAGCTACATAGGGAGAGGGGCCACTGGGGCTGGGGCCTGGCGGTCAGGGAGTATGTAGCGTGGCTCGATTCAGCTCTCACTCGCGTGACAAGGGCAAGACAATGCACAGTGCGGCAATCCAACGGTCGACGATGCACGAAGGCAACTCCGGTGAGTGGCAGCGTCTCGCAGCGGGGATCACACCGGCGGGAAGAGGAAACTGAAGGGAGTATTTCGAGCGGTTTAGATTTGAAAGAGGACGAACGACGGTGGCCAGCGGTGAGATGCCGAGACGGCGGGGAGAGAGAAGAAGGGAAGACGACGTCGGCGACCATGGCGACGGCCGGAGAACCGAAGACGAGAAGGGGGAGAGAGAGTTCGACGGCGGCCGGCGTCGAGATGTCATAGTGGTGGAGGACAGAGAAGAGAGAAGGACTTGGCGGCGGCCGAGGCGAGTCAAGGGCTCGAGGGAGGTGGAGGAAGCTCTATCTCGAGCGATAGTTTGGTGGTGGCGCCAAACCATACTCGGTAACAGAGGAGGGAAAGGAACACGGAGGATATACATTGCTTGGCCTTGCAAGTGTTCGAAAAGGGGCTCACCGAGGTGACCGAGGGGAGCGGCAGTGGTTCGGTGATGACGATGGATTCAGGGCACGCGGCGGTGAGGCGAGGAGCAGATTGGAGCCGAGGGGCGTCTATGGCGACCAGCCCGGCGTGGGGAGGGGAAAGGCGTGCCCTAGGTGGTCGAGCGGCAGCGGGGGAGATGACACCACGTGTGGCTTGCAGTGTCTGCTCGGCTCAGCGAAGGGGCGTGCGATGGCCAAGCGGCGGCGGAGACGGCAGAGCTTCGAGTGGGCGGCGGATGCCCGGGGTCAACCTAGCGACACCGCCGGTTTGATGGCATCATTCAAGGGATCCGAAGCAACCAAGGGGGAAAACTCTTGGGAGGGGAGGTATTTATAGGCGGGGAGCTCGGTTTAGGGCTCGGCTCGGGCTCCAATCATGGAGGGGAGAGGAGCGGGAGGAAAGGAATGGCTGCGGTGGGACTTTGAGTGGGCGGTGAAATTCGATCGGTGGTGGGGATTTGCGAGGCGGTGGATGTCGATCTATCCGACGGTGGTATTTGGATTTCGTGAGTGGGAGAACGGCGTGGGCGCGGACTCGGTGGGGACGGCGGTGACGAGCGCGGGCGGTGGCCTTTTTGACCGAACAGGGCGCGGCGTCTTTTGACCGGGGGACCTCGGCGTGAAGGAGGCGAAAGAAGGTGGGATGGGAGAGGGAAAAACTGGGCGGTCGAGCGGCTGTCCACGCCGTGGCTGATAGCGGCGACCGAGGCGGGCCGAGGTAACGTCGGGTGGTAGGGATGCACGCGGCGCGGTGCTTGGTCGTTTGACCGAACACCGATCGGGCGTGCGAGCTAAACGGGGTGGGTGGAAGAAGGTACTATGCGGAGATCGCTCGGCCAAGCACGGTCGGGTGACACACGGCGCAGATCTAGGGCGGGTGGCAGTCCACGCGGGGGCTAGGTGTAACAACCCGTTTTTCCTTTCCCGCTAGTTTTCGTTTTCCCGAGCTCCCTTCCTATCCTGTCAGCTGTGCCCCAGTTTTTCTTCCTGGCCAGCCGACTACCTTCTCCCTTGAGCCGAGTAGATTTGTGGCGCCTCCCGACTAGGTGGAAGGCCACCATGTGCATAAGGCACCCGATCCCAGGATCAGTAGTCGGGTACGCACAACAATGATACAACACAGAGTTACAATAATACATAACAGAGTACTTACATATACGTACAAGGAGATCCATCCAGGACAGACCCGGGATGGGCAAAAGAATCAACTGGTAAACTAGCGAAACAGCAGAACAGGGCGGAAGCTGGACAAAAACTACTCCCCAGGCTCGGTTGGGAACTAGGCTCGAAACCTTCAGAGGTCTTCGTAGTCGGCCTGGTCTTGGAGGAACTCGGCAGTAGTCGGATCTTCGTCTTCCACTCCAAAACCTACTATACATATATATGAACAAGGTGAGTACTTTCGTACTCAGCAAGCCGGGAATGATGTCATGTTGGTTAGACAAGAAGAGCTAAGGGTTTCATTTGCGAAAGACTGCCTTATTAAACTCTTTACTTTGCAAACACTAGTGAGTTCCAAATTTTAGTTGGCGGACAGAGGCTCACGCCTCCATCCAATCCGCAAGTTGCTTTTCAACAACTCACCACTTAAAGAATCAAGAGTAATCATACATGTTCTTGTTATCTTTTACTTTGCATTTGTTGGTCCTTTATCTCCCGAGTAGCTTCAACCACTCGTTGACCCTGAGACTCGGCTACAACCAAATCTCAGCTGTGGCACTTGATGCCCGCTACACTGGCTACAACCAGCTAGCTAGTCGGCCGCCCTGGCTACAACTCGGGGGCTCATCATCGCTGCCCTGGCTACAACCCGGGAGCATGATCATGGCACTAAATGCCCGCTAGACTGGCTACAACCAGCTAGCTAAGTCGCCGCCCTGGCTACAACCCGGGGGCTCGAACGATGCTGCCCTGGCTACAACCCGGGAGCATGATCTTCATCCTGTTTACTTTTCATACACTTGTTTATGGTGCTTAACACCCCGGACCACACAGATCCGTTTCTGGCCACACAGGCCTTCCGTTTGCTTACTCGGCAAACTCAGGTCACGGTTCCCTTTCCATCAAACACTTTTCACAAATCACTGACAAACAAATCTACGCCATGGGAATCAATCCTTAATGATAATACATAGCCAAGCCACACAGTGCCTCTGTCTCTGTATCCAGATTTTCACAAATCTTTCCTTTATTTCACAAAACGCGCCGATACACATGGTATCGGGTTTTCCAAACTGTTTAGTAAAACCCATCATTTTTCCCAACGACAAACAACGTTGTAGGGCTAAGCCATTTTACTCGGCATCGTATCCTCAGATAGGATGCTAGCGTGCCATTTGTGGGGCTCTTCAAGGGAGAATATAACAAATCCTACAAATAAGTGCTACACTGGGCGGTCCATGGTTTGCGCTTGCAAACCGAGGCCAACAGTTTAAAAGGTGTAAACTAAGCATGCATATTTTTCAAACAACATAGTTTTGCATATATGGGAAACAATATGATCAAAGAGGCTTGCCTTGTTCAAGGAGGGGTCTTCTTCGGCGAAGGTGGCTTCGGGATCGTCCACTCGGTTCAGGTTCTGAAAGCAGAAAGAAACACTGATAAGCAGGAGAAGTAAAACACCAAAAAAAGGATCAAGAAGTAGTCGCTGCAGAAAAGGGGCAGTCGGCTGAACCAGCTTGCGAACCAGGCGACAGAGCTCCAAAGCTTGAGAGGATGAAAACTTAGCAGAGCTGGAGCTGGCCGGTCTGCAAAACAAAGGAAGAAGGGGGCACGGTTTGGCCATATATATATATAGCCGACGTGCAAGGTTGAGGCACGGTGGAGCTGGGCAACGGGTGGAGCAAGGAAGTCAAGATGAACTGACAGGGATATGACAGGAAGTGACTTGGAGTCAACTGGTCAGAGGAGTTGGCAGGCACTGTAGCTGCGATGAGACATTAAAGGTCAAGGCTAGGACAGGTTGGAGAAATCTCTACTGACCGGGCTTCGACTGACACTGGTCCAAGCGATACTGCGGTTAGGTGAAGATTGATCTTCACCTACTTTGGTAGTCGGCGTCAACGGGTGGTGCAACTCGGGGGACAAAGAGCAACATGTCTCAACAAGGTAGTCGGCCACATCACGTGCTCATCGGCAGCAAAAGAGGTTCCGAGTAAGACAAGGATAAGGGCAGGATACAGGACTGAGTAGCAACTCTACTGGCGCAAGAGAGAAGGTAGTCGGCTGGCCGGGGAGAGGGAAAACGGAGGCACAGCTGACAGGATAGAAAAGATTAAGATCCAGAAAACCAGTTACAACAGGGAAAAGGAAAACGGGTCGTTACATAACCCCCACTTAACAGAATCTTGTCCCGAGATTCGGATCTCGGCAAAGAGCTCCGGGTACTTCAGCTTGAAGGCGATCTTCTCGTTCCCATGTAGCTTCGTTTTCAGAATGGTTACTCCATTGCACCTTGCAGAATTTGATTGCCTTTCGTCTTGTATGTCTGTCCCTTGTCTCAAATCCGAATAGGGCGTTCCTTGTATGCAAGGTTGCGTTGTACGTTGATCTCTTCCAACGGAACTTGCTCTTCTGGATGCGAAGAACATTTTTCAACTGTTGGCACACTGGAACACGTCGTGGAGTCAGAGAGTTCCTTCGGGTAACTCAGTTGATACGCCATTACTACTTCCGCGTCTGTCGACGATAGGGTAAGGTCCGATATAGCGAGGCGCTAGCTTTCCACCCATTCCAAATTCTTTGTTCCTCGTAGGGTGATACTCGGAGATACACATGGTCTCCTATCTGAAACTCGAGCTATCGTCTCCGATTATCTGGCATATTCTTTCTGCCGGGTTTGGGCTGTCTTCAAGCGCTCTCGATAACCTTACGCTCTTCTGCCTTTTCAAAATGTCTGGTCCAAAAACCATCTTTTTTCCTACGTTTACGTCTGTCCCAGAGTGGGGTTTCTACACTTGCGTCCATAGAAAGAGCTTCATTGGGGCCCTCTGGATACTGGCTTGATAGCTGTTATTGTAGGAGAACTCGGCATTAAAGGCAGACAGAGATCCAGGTTCTTCAAATCCTCAAGGCAATGCTTTTAGCATATCTTCCCAAACGATTCTGGTTGACTCTCTCGGTTTGTTGTCCATCCGTTGGGGTGATATGCGGTACTGAAATTCAGGTTAGTGCCCATTGTCTCATGCACTTTTGCCAAAAGTGGGAGGTTGAACTGAGCTCCTCGGTGAGACACTATCTTTTTGGGACTCCATGTTGGCAGATACTTGGTCAGATACAGGTCGCTAGCTTCTTGGACGGGTAGGTTGTCTTGACGGGGATAAAGTGGGCGACCTTGGTCAGTCGATCCACTATTACGCCAGATGGAATCATGTCCTGCCGGGGTCTTAGGTAATCAACGATGAAATCCATTCCTATTTCTTCCCATTTCCACTCGGGTATCCTTAAGGCTGAAGCAATCCTGCTGGCTTCTGATGCTCTGCTTTAACACTTTGGCAAATGTACAACTGCGACATATCGGGAATTTGCTTCATTCCAGGCACAGTAATTGATCCTTATACTTGTATCTTGTACTTCTGGGTGGATGGATAGCGGACTCATGGGCTTCTCTCAAGATCAAGTTTGGAATTCCTTCTGTCGGGCATAGCATGCGTTTCCAACCACAGTTCCTTTGCTGTCGTGAGACTCGGGTTTTCTTGGGTATGCTTCTTTACGAGATAAATTTTCATCTACTTTTTGAGTTCTCTGATCCGGTCCTCCAAGGTAAGGCTGACTCAGCAAGTCGCAGCGTTCCTGGTGCATATTTATCTTAGCTTTCTAGCTTCGACTTAGCTGGTTGAAGGGGCGGGGTCAAGATGGCTTACAATGGATTCGCTGAGGGCATCGGCAACAATTTGCCCTGAGGGGTAATGTATTCCAAGTCGTAATGCTTATCAACTCAAGCCATCACTTTCTTTGTCTGAGATTAAGCTCGTCTGAGTGAAGATGTATTCAGACTCTTATGATGGTGTATACTTACACCGGTTTCAACTAGGTAGTGTCGCATATCTTCAAGGCATGCTACTGTGACAACTAGGTCATGGGTCGGGTAGTTCAGCTCATGGGGTCTTAATGTCTTGAGGCATACGCACACCTTCTTCCTGCATAACACACAGCCTATGCTAGTCGGGATGCATACAGTATACTCAAAGTCTTTCTGAAATCCGGAAGGATCAACACAGGTGGGGTAGTCAGCCTTTCTAATCATGAAACTTTGTCTCAAAAAAGGGGTTCACTTTCATTAAACCTTTTCTTTTTTAGCATTCTGTATGGGTTTGGCATCTGAATCCTTCAATGATCTCCGTAATACCGAAACTAGGAAACTTTCATTTCGTGACCGTGTCGGGGGATTTTCCAAGAAGCCGTTCTCTTCCCCGGTCCATTCTACTCTTGGAGTGACCACATGCCGAGAAAAGCACTCGGTTGCAAAATCACACTTTCGAGTACTTGGCAAACAACTGGTGCTGCTTAACTTTCTAGAACATTCAATGTACCATGTTTCTTGCTCGTCTTGGGAAATTAGGAATCATCATAATACAGCAACCTTATCGAGATATTCCATGAATATTTATTCATAAGACCATGAAGAAGCTGGCGCATTAGTGAGTCCGAGGACATCACCGTATACTATATAATCTATCGGGTCAGGAAGCTGTTTTGGGTATATTCTTCAGATTGATTTCAATTGGGTATCCTGATCTCAAGTCAACCTTGAGAACTTTAGTCCTTGCAGCTGGTCGACAGATCATGCTATCCTTGTAGAGGATATTATTCTTGATGGTTATCCATTAGTGGCGATAATCACGCAATCCTCTTGTCTATCCTTCTTTTCACTAGGAAGCATGGGCTCCCAAGGTGATGTGCTAGGTCGAACCAAACTAGCTTCAAGTTTCTTCTATTGCTTTTTCACTTCGGCTACCATTAGCCGCATTTCTATAGGGTTTCTTGGTGGGTGCTGTGCCGGTAGAAACTCTATAATGAGATTCAATCTCTCTATAGGGGGATTCGGGTAACTTCTGGAAAGACATCAGGGTATCATGATCACCGGCTTCTTCAGGGACTATTTTGCATGGAGCTCAGGAGGGGTCGGTTCTTAGGGTCTCCAAGGGAGGCAAACTTCACTTTTGTCCAAGGGCACTGCAGTGGTTATGGTGTAGTTGACAGTCTATTGGCCTTATGCTTAAGCTAACTAGTCATGCCTAGATCATCCAAGCCTTGTGATCCAGGCAATGGGGTTGGCTGCGAATACTCCCTTTAATTACAGGTACTCCAAGGGCAAGATTGGTCGACTAACTCTTGAGGGGAGTTTGACCATCGGTATACAGACTGAACTCCAACCATACTTATTCACAAAAGATTGAGAATAAAGGAATGCATGCCAGATCAACAGAATACAACTGCGGTAGGGTTTGACAAGAAACGTACCATTAACAAGAAGCTTTCTGGGCTGTTCTCTGACTGGATATGTTGACTCGGCAGTAAAGGTCGGAGGGGGCACGGAGGCAGATCCATTAGTATGTGTAGTCGCTGTTCGACTGAACCAGGGACTCTTGAGGCTGGGTTAGGGCGCAGGGACTGAGGGTCTTTGCATTCTGGGGACAGTGTCGGGCGAAGTGACCCACTGTTGCAGTGTACATGTCCTGGGCATCGGAATACTCTTCGCTGAAGGGGTGAGGTAGGGCGCTTGCACGGTATTTGAGGAGGGGTCGGATGAACAGAGAAGTCGGGCGAGAGACAGACGGGGAAACACGGCTCTTGAAACGGGATGGGGCAAACCTGAGGAGGATGGGGAGATAGGGCCTAGACTCGGACCACTACGAGCTGCTCTGGAAGCTTGGCTTGCGAAAACGTGATCTCCTTCCTCGGCATCTTCAACATAAGGCCTGTCTAAGCATGTGCTGGAAAAGTAGGGAATTCATGGCAGAGCTGGTTATTGCCGTTCATCCTCTTTCAGAAACTTCTAATCTTCTTCTTGTCGTGTTCAGTTTGGTGCATAGCGAGCTAGATGGTTGAACTGCTCAGGTACTCGCTGATCGCTGAATGTCTGCTTAGGTTGTTATTTTCTCTTGATGTTAGTACTCTTCTGGACCTGTGCATCTTAAGGCTTTCGAATCGGGCCAGGTGAGTTGGCGATCTTGATGGGCACAGTAGTTTTCCACAGTCAGTGCGGAACACGAAGTTGAAAGTGAAGCAACTGGGTCTTTTCCGTGGGTGTGCACTGCACTAGGTTCAGCTTCTATCTATATCCTTCAGCCAGTCGTAGCCTCCTGGTAGCGTCTGCGATGAACTCGGCTGGGGACTCATGAAGTGGCAGCTTGGAGGGCATGATTTTGTTTGGTCGACTTGATGAAAGAGGTGCATTGGGCAGATCTGAGCAATGCCTTGCAAGATTTGGGTCTGATGGCCATAAGCGCTGGGGGTCTGCTGGGAGGTGAGGAGGTTTGAGGCAATCTCAGGGTTTGCTGTTGCGTAAGGTACAAGGCAGAGCTGCACGGCACTTCCTGACATCCGATCGTGGGGTTGCTCATTCTTGTTCCTCGAGCAGTAGCAGTTGTTGCGGACTGGACATTGGGTCTAAAACCCAGGGGCGGGTGGAGGCAGGGTGAGTTCTGCATCTGGTCCGTAGAAGGGCACCAAAGGAAAGGGGCTCAGCCAAGAATATGGCACCGCAAGATGGAACAGATGAAGAAAAGATTCGCAGAGGATTCAGCAGCGAAAAGGAATATCTGGGAACCAGCTCAACGAAAGATGACAGATGGGGACTGGAACCTAAGAGCTAGCGCAGGAAGTGGGAAATAGCAAGAGTTTAGAACTTCAATTATACAAAGCAAGAGAGGTACCAAGACAAGTCTAGTCTTTTGCAAATAGTATAGTTTCAAATAAGATCTCAAGACATTACAGGGTGGGGTTTCGTTCCTAGGGCAACTTTTGCTCTGTACACGTCTGTGGCGCCTCCGATAGGGTGGAAGGCACCATGTGATAAGGCCCGATCCAGGGATAGTATCGGGTACGCACAACATGATACACACAGAGTTACAATTAATACATAACGAGTACTTACTATACGTACAAGGAGATCATCAGGCAGACCCGGATGGGCAAAGAATCCAACTGGTAACTAGCGAAACAGCAGAACGGGCGGAGCTGGCAAAACTAGTCCCCAGGCGGTTGGGAATAGGCTGAACTCAAGAGGTCTTTAGTCGGCTGGTCTTTGGAGGAATCGCGTAGTCGGATTCTTAGTCTTCCACCAAACTCTTAATATTATTGAACAAGGTGAGTACTTTCGTACTCGCAGCGGGAATGATTGTATGTGTTAGAAAGAAGAGCTAGGAAGGGTTTCATTTGCGAAGACTCTTATTAAACTCTTTACTTTGCGAACGACTCGTGAGTTAAATTTTAGTTGCGGACAGAGGCTCACTGCCTCATCCAACTCGAAGTTGCTTTTCAACATCACGCACTTAAAGATCAAGGAGTAATCATACTGTTTTTGTTATCTTTTACTTTGATTTGTTGGTCTTTATCTGGTAGCTTCAACCATCGTTGCCTGAGACTCGGTCAACAAATTAGTGTGGCAACTTGATGCTCCGCTACACTGGCTAAAAACGTAGCTAGTCGGTCGCTGGCTAACTCGGGGCGCATATCGCTGCCTGGTACAAGGGAGCATGTCATGGCACTAAATGCCCGCTAGACTGGTACCCTGCTAGTCGCGCCTGGCTACAACGGGGGCTGACGATGCTGGCCTGGCTAAACCGGGAGCATGATCTTATCCTGTTACTTTCATACTTGTTTATGGTGCCTTAACCCCGGACCACACAGATCGTTCTGGCCACACAGGCTTTCCGTTTGCTTCTCGGCAACTCAGGTCAGGTTCCTTTCCACAAATACACTTTTTCACGAATCACTGACAAACAAATTACGCATGGGGAATCACATTCATGATAATAGCTAGCAGCCACACAGCCTGTCTCTGTACATAAGATTTTCAAATCTTTTCTTTTTTCACAAAAGGCCGATACCCATGGTATCGGGTTTTCCAACTGTTTGTAAACCATCTTTTTCCCCAACGAAAAACACGTTGTCAGGCTAAGCCATTTTACTTCGGCATGTATCTCAGCTAGGATCTAGCGTGCATTTGTGGGGCTTTGAAGGGAGAAATA